>JAYESA010000018.1:23615092-23636066 GCA_036927795.1 Iris macrosiphon | reverse complement strand
GTCATCACGACATATGGGCTACGTGAAGATTCTATCTTTATCATCCCGCCTACTCACAACAATCAGCATCCAATAGTCTTCGGTCGTATGCGAAACAGACCGATTGTACAAGAAGATTCTTACGAGTCCAATGCTGGGAAAATGCAGGTTCACAGATATAGCCCACAGGCTTTGAAAATTATGCAAAGCATGGGTTATGACTTGAAGTCAGAGCCCGGCCTCAACTATGGAAAAGGCAGGCGAATGTCGTTGCATGGTGATCCCTACCATCAACGAACTCACTTCGGGTTAGGGTATACCACGTCTCTTGCAACTTCTGAGTCAAGTGAGGATACCTTTTCCTCTTCTCAGGATGGTTCATCGTCCTCCGGTCCATGTGCTGATCTCGAACGAGTATTGTTAGTAAATACGGTATCGACAGATTCTTTCGAAGCAGAGGAACAAGAATCTGAACCGTTTAAAAATGAATCATGGGCACAGCAAATGGATACACAATGGGAACTCCGGTTCGAGCAGAGATAACCACCCACTGAAGATAAAGTTATCCAAGTCGATGTCGGGGATGAATTTTCACCAAAGCCGATATTTATCAGTAACAATCTTTCCGAAGAAGAAAAAGAAGAGATAATCCAGCTGATAAAAGAATATATCGACGTCTTTGCGTGGAATTATGAGGATATGCCAGGTCTTGATCCAAAAGTGGCTACCTATAAACTCAACATACTGCCCAATTCAAAGCCTGTAAAGCAACACCAATGCCGGTTCCGCCCGGATATGATGGATGCCATTGAAGCTGAAATCAAGAAGTTGGTAGCCTGCGGGTTCATCCGGGAAGAACAACATCCTCATTGGGTCGCCAATGTTGTCCCGGTCATAAAAAAAAAGTGGAAAAGTTCACATTTGTATCGACTTCCGAGATCTAAATGCGACTTGCCCCAAGGATGAGTTCCCTCTTTCCATCACAGACGTCATGATCGACAATACCTGTGACCTTGAGCGCATGTCTTTTATGGACGGATTTTCAGGATACAATCAGATTAAGATAAATCCTGAAGATGAGAAGCATACTGCCTTCCATACACCACTGGGGGTATATTGCTACATAGTCATGCCTTTTGGATTGAAGAACGTCGGGGCTACATATCAGCGAGCTATGAGTAACATATTCCATGAGCATCTACGCAAAATGGTAGAATGTTACGTAGACGATATCGCTGTCAAAAGCCGCCTCAAGGATACTCACATCCAAGACTTAAAGACAGTGTTCGAGTTGATGCGCCAACATCAACTCAAAATGAACCCCACAAAGTCCTTTCTCGGTGTAGCCAGTGGCAAATTCCTGGGATTTGTCATTACCGCTAAAGGCATTCAAGTTGACCCTGATAAAGTAAAGGCTATCCTAGAAATGCGACCGCCCCATAATTTGAGAGAACTCAGGGGATTTCAAGGTCGTATAGCTTATATCAGGAGATTCATATCCAACCACTCCGGGAGATGTTAACCTTTTTCTCGCCAGATGAAGAAAGGTGTGTCATTCGTATGGGACGAAGCCTGTCAGCAAGCGTTTAATGACATCAAACGCTATCTCACTAATCCTCCATTTATGGTGCCTCCCGTCATAGGAAGACCATTATTGCTGTATGTTCGAGCAATGGATCATTCTTTAGGAGCTCTTCTCGCACAGAAGAACAATGAGGGTCATGAACAGGCTATCTACTATCTAAGCAGGATAATGGTCGGGACTGAACACCGGTACAATCCAGTAGAAAAAGAATGCTTGGCCCTAATGTTTGCCATTCAAAAAATGCGACATTACGTCACAGGCCAAACTATTCATATCATCTCCAGAATCAATCCTCTTCAGGTATTGATGAATAAGCCGAGTGTCCTTAATTCCTGACTCGTGACTTGGGCGATATTATTAACACCGTATGATATGGTGTACGTCCCTTAGAAGTCCATGAAAGGTCAGGCCTTAGCTGATTTCTTAGCTGCTCATCCAATTCCGAAAACCTTCAAACTATACGAGGACATTCCCGACGAAGTTGCAGAATATAATTCTGCAATAGAAGGTGATACATGGCAGTTATTCTTCGATGGTGCCTCCAGGACTGGTCCCAAGGGAAACGTGGTTTCAGGAGTAGGAATTGTCCTGGTAACTCCTGATAAACTCGTTATCTATCGAGCATATTCTCTTAGCGAACCCTGCTCTAATAACGTGGCAGAGTATAACGCTCTACTAATCGGACTTCAAGTCGCTAAAGAATTGGATGTTGAATACCTAGAAGCTTTTGGTGATTCTCAGCTGATCGTCAATCAGGTCAGATGAATATATGAAGTCCGCAATCCAAACCTCATTCCTTATCATCAAGCAACGATCGAGATATCCATGTCTTTTAAAGGACTCTTCCTAGAGCATGTGCCTCGATCTCAAAATTTGGAAGCTGATGCTCTGGCCAGTCTAGCTGCAGATCTAGCTATTCCTATAAGAAGGCAGAATTCAGTGATCCTTCTCAACAGAGATCTATTCTGTGTGAAAAATAATTTTCACATGGAACGCAGCTACGGTATGAACGCGGTTCCTCCTAAGAGAGACTGGAGAAGTCCCTTTGTAGACTTCGTGGCATACAGAATCTTACCAGAAGATCCTAGAGAAGCAGTATCCATCAAAAGACGATCAGTACGCTTCTATTTTGACGCTTCTTCACAAAGTCTATATCGCCGAACATACGATGGACTATTGCTATGATGTCTCTCCGATGATGATGAAAAGCAGGTTATCCGAGAAGCTCATGACGGTGTATGTGGAGCACATCAACCCGGGCCTAAGTTACAGGATCGTATCAGAAGGATGGGCTACTACTGGCCTACTATGATTGCAGATGCAGTGAAGTATGCAAGGCAATGCAAAGCCTGTCAGGTTCATGCAAATTTTATACATCAGCCTTCTGAGTATTTACATCATACTATTGCATCATGGCCCTTTGAAGCATGGGGTATGGATATCATTGGTCCGATTCACCCGTCATCTTCTAGAGGACATCGGTTCATATTGGCTATCACCGATTATTTCTCTAAATGGGCGGAGGCGATCCCCCTTGCTGAGGTAAAGACATCCAACGTGATCAGCTTTATCAAGCACTATGTAATTTATCGCTTTGGGATACCCCGAAGGATAATTCATGACAACGGGCCCCAATTCATCAGTCAAGCGTTTCACTGATTTTGCGATAAGAATCGGATACAAAATATGGCCTCAACGGCATATAATCCTGCTGCTAATGGTTTGGCGAAAGCCTTCAACAAAACCATCATCAAACTCTTGAAGAAGTTCTCTTCGAACAAAAGAGATTGGAATGAGAAGCTGGAAGAATGCCTTTGGGCATACCGCACAACGATACGAACATCGACGGGTTGTACCCCATTCTCATTAGTCTACGGGTGTGAAGCAGTTCTCCTCATTGAAATCCAAATTCCATCACTCAGAATAGAAGTGGCTAATGAGTTGACTCAGGAAAATAATGATCGACTACGGCTTCAAGAGCTAGAAGGATTAGACGAGAAACGCCTTCAAGCTCAACAACGCATTGCGTTCTACCAGGCACGTATTTCCAGAGCTTTTAATCAAAAAGTGAAGGAAAGAGTGTTCAAAGTTGGTGAGCTAGTTTTAGCTGTGAAGAGGCCAATGATCATCACGCACAAAAGTAAGGGTAAATTCCTGCCCAAATGGGAGGGCCCTTATGTGATTAAAATGACGTTTTCAAACGGCGCTTACAGATTAGTCAAGCCTAATGGAGATCTAATAATGGCTCCTATCAACGATAAATTCCTGAAGAAGTACTATGCTTAATCTCCCTTGCTTAAACGGAGTATGATAAAGATCTCATTCTGACGATACTACGTACAAAGACTGGTTGGAGCATATTCTATCATGTTCTTATGACCTCTGAATAGATATATTTAACTAATTTGGAACTCTAAAACCTATCACGTCCATATTACCTTTGATAGTGTTTTGTATACAAATTTAGTTGGATCATATTCTATCATGTCCATATAACCTCTGAATAGATATATCCAGCTGAAACTTACCGAAAGTATATCACGTCCATATTACCTCTGATATCACTTTCATCCTAGCCTATCATTTATATTCTAAAATGATGGATCCACAAAGTCAGATGAAGCCTCTTTATTATCTCCGGGAAAAGCAAATTACCAAAGAAGCAAAAAATACATCATTGGGGAGGAGCAGTTAAATCACGAATCTATTGCGCCAAAGCAGCCATCCTCTCATTCATGGAGTTTAAGATGTTAGCGCGAGCTCGTTCTAGTCGTGCCTCGTCATCGCTCAAGCGAGATAGTTCGGACCGAGCATTAACAAAACCGGCACGGATGACACCCGCATGTGCCAAGTTCTGCTGAGCTGTATCCATTTGGCCCTTCAGCACATCTCGAGTTGCCGACGTCTTGAGAGCCTGCTCCCTTTTCTGAGCGAGTTTAGCTTCCAATTTGCGAACCCTCACTTCATTTCCCTCACATTCGACCTGGCACTTCGCTAGCTGAGGAATAACCTCCACCAAGACAGCATGCTCTTCATCCATCTCTTGATGCTGTTCCTGGATGAATTTGTTCAGAGATTCCATCTGTTCAGCAAGTTCCGTAGTCAAGGAATCATACTCAGCTTGAACTATATCATCGACGCTGCCTCAAGATAGTTGCAAATATTCGTTAATGGGTTGTTCTAAACCATTAACTATTTGCTCTAGCACATCAACTCTTTCAGCGTCGTTGAAATTTTTAATCGGCGCTATCGTAAGATGGGAGGACGTCAACAGGGTATCAAAGCCTAGGTTCTTCTCCAGCACCATGGATATCAGCTTCTTCAAAGTGCGGTAGAATAGGCTAGTATATTATTCAAGTAGCATATCAAAGATCGGATGCACGCTGGGAGTGGCTGCGATACCGGGAAATCTCCTTTCAGGAATGACCGCAGAGGATGTTGCCACGGCCGTTGCTTCAACGGATGGCGCGACAAAGGAAAGAACACCAGCAACGGTTGAAGTTGGTGGCATACTCAACGAAGGAGGCACAGTCATGATAATGGGCTCATCCTCCCCTGATGTTATTTGGACTGCTACTGGCGGGATGACATCCAAAAATGTTGCGGATGAAAGATCGACAGCTTCAAAATATGCCTCTTCGATGTCAAACACAATCGTTTTATCAGCCGGATTCGCAACAAAGTCAGAGGTTGCGTCAACTCCGCCCTCCCCAGAGATATTTTTGCCTGAAAAGAAGACAAAAAAAAGTTAATATCAATTCGATGTTAATTTTCCTAAAAGAAGCGTAACGACAACAATTACCCATGGCCGATGGTATGTATGTTGCGTCTGCAGCCTGTACAGCTAAATTATTTCTTAATGATGCTAAGCAAACTGTCATACCTGGAGAAGAGGGTACGCCAACTGACATTGGAGGATAGTCATCCCAGTCGTCACCCAGATCCACTCGAGGTTTATCGGAAGGAATCTCACTGGAAACACTTACAGACGCCTCTCGGTATTATCAACAAGAACTCGTCTGCCCCGGTAGGGTCTTCACCTTCATCAGAGGAGACGGATGGAATCTCCTCTCTTGTAGTGGACTTATGGGAAGGCATCCTGAAACTTCCATACAAATCAAAATCGCGATGGAAGGTATTAATGGACACATAGAACTGTGCATACGAGTGAAGAATACACAACTCCGTGGAGACAGAAGTCACGGGCACAGCAAAAGTTGCACCAGTACAGCCCGTGATGAAGTACTACCATCCTCTGGCTCCATCAATAAGTCCACCTTTGGACTTGAAGCTGGTGAAGGGATTCCCCACATGCAACTGGTCATACCCAAATTGTCTGGCGAACCGACTGGCAGATAAGACTCCAAGTACCAGTGGTCCTCACTTCTGTACAGCAAATAGGAAGGTCTAATGCAGACCAACCAGTAAAAGGCTTCAAGAGAAAGAATGGTCCTCTCATGGCCCCCATCCTGAAGTTTAGTCCCCTGTTGATTGATATGTACGGGGGGGACGGTACAGAAGATCTTCTAGCCGTGGGCAAAATTTAATGCTCGCCGGCAATCTATGACGGTCGCCACATTCCAAAGGGAATTCTTGTAGTTCAACAAGAAGTTATTTCCCGAACTGCTGGCAGAGGCGGGAGACATCACCCTGGTGTTGTGAAGGATTAACCATCCCATCAGGTATAGGAATGGTAATTCCACTCTGGGAAATCCTTCACGCTACGTATCATCAGCTAGCAGCCCATCAGTAAGGGCCCTCAGGCCAGCTTGTATTCTACATACCATAGCAGAAAGCAGGCCCAGTCTTGCTCCGAACACCAAACGCACTACGGGCCATAAGGTGTTACGATGGATGCGATCCGCAGATGCGATGCCAGGCACTATCCATCGGCGTAGCCAGACAGAGAGGAAGCCAGCCAGTTGAGCTTCCCTTGACAGAGGCTTGCGATAATGCCTCATATAGTTGAAGGCTTTAGTGCCTGCAAGATAACCCCCTATCTCATCATCGAGAGTATGATCTGAAGCCCCTACGTCTTTAATGAGGTTATCGACCGTGTTGGCATTGAGCATGCTCAGGAGGTTCAAGGGCTTATCTCTGCTATCTACGACCTTGTCCGGCTTAGCATTTCTGGCCTGATGGAAGAAGAGGTAGGATACCCACTTGTTGATATGAGCCAAATCAGAGGGCTCCTTGTAGAAGGTGGTACAGGCAAGATAGTGGCTCATCAGCTCCTGGTACACCGCCACTGTCCAAGGGTTTGTATTCCTCAGCTCCCTATTTGTGGGAACGTACTCTTCATAAGGAGTGTCCCCCATTGGCAGCTTTGAAATCTCTTCCATCTTATGAAGGGCCAAGCCCAACTCACCTAGCGGAGTGGCAAAAGTCCCTGTAAGCGAGTTGTATCGCTCCATCAAGGCTAAGAACAAGTTGGGGTTGACAGGCAGCCCAACACTAGTGGCACTCACAGTCGCAAACAAATCAATACTTTCCAGCTCCACCTGGAAGTGCTTCAGGGACCAGGTAGTTAAACTGGCCCATCGAAGATTCCCGGGGCTAAGCCATCCACTGGTTCGAGGGTTAACCTTAGGGTACACTCCTCCCTGTCCCATAAAATCATTGCAGAAAGTCGATATTTGAACCGGCTGGATAAGTGAAGTATCCTCACTCGGGACGCTACCCGGCAGTAATCCCCTAAAGGGCATAACAGGGACTGAAGGACTGCTCATATAGGCCCCTCGGTTCAATCCTTTGTTGTATAAGATCTTCCCTGGCCGCCCATGAAGATCAGGAGTCAGAGTCCACATCATCTTCCTAGGATGTGTGGCATGGAAGAATGCCGAGATAGGGTAATCTCTGGGCATCCTGGGCAGATACATGACCGTGCCCTCAGCAGTAAACACCCAATCCTCCTTCTTGGGCTTAGTCTGGGATTGCTTGTCGATAACATCCCCGAATAAGAAACTTGGTTTCTTATACTCAGTCCCATCTATGTATATCAGGGGGTCCCCACTGATCATACTCAGCAGCATGCGTTCTCCTTGGGACGAGATCAGGGTTCCCCTTTCTTGAGGATAATTGGTTCCGGAAATAGGGAATGTCACATGGGACAAGTCCTCCAGATAGTTTGAGTTCAGCATCCCGACTGCAGAGCCCATCACTTTAGCCAAAGGAGGGATCTGCAAGTCCACTGCAAAATGCAAGAAAACAAGTCAGTTTTTACGCTAGACGCTACACTCTTGCAGTTTACGCCAAAGATTAACAGTCTGAGCTTTTACGCCAAGACCGCAAAAAAACTTGAGTCTTACGCTGGAACCTATTTTCGATGCGTAAAACTCAAGGTTGGCAGTATACGCCAAAATCTAACAGTCTGAGCTTTTTACGCCAGATTGCCAAAATTTGAGTTTTTACGCCGGAATTTACATCCAGCGCGTAAAACTCAAAGTTTGTAGTATACGCCAAATTTTGACAGTCTGAGTTTTTACGCCAGATTACGAAAAGATGGAGTTTTTATGCTGACACATTAGAAATATGGGCGTATTGTTTCGTATACACGTACAACGTGTGCGGAGGGTTCTCTGTTTGTTCTCGAAATCTCTACCTGTAATGTCCGGAGCACAGCTCGACGGTGGAGCACTGCGTTCAGATTGGGACTCACTCAGCCTGATGGGGGTTGCTCGTGCTTGAGCAGTGGAGCAAGATGAGGAAGCGACCTTCTTTCCCTTAGCAGTGGAAGCCTATTTAGGTGCCATGGTAAATCTGAGTTCCCAGGAAAGAGACGAAGAAGAAGGGTTTTTGGAAAGCAAGGGTTTTGCAAAAGACAGATAAATGGTTTCTCTTTCAAGACCTTGGGCTATTTATAGAGTTCGGATAACTCTTCGAATCCCTAACCAAATCCGATATTTAATAGTCGATTATGATTTGGGACCACGTCAGCCTATCATTTGAAAAAGAAGACGGACAGTCAGTGGATCCAGATCTATGATTTTACGCTCAGAGGCTATAAATCTATGATTTTACGCTCAGAAGCTTTTACGCTCAGAGGCTAAAAATCTATGATTTTACGCTCAGAAGCTTTTACGCTCAGAGGCTACAAATCTATGGTTTTACGCTCAGAGGCTAACAAATCTACGATTCTACGCTCAGAACCTACAGGTGGCCAATTACAAGGGTTTATGCAGAAAATGCTCCTGTTTGGCTATAAAATATTCCAAGTACCTGAAACACACCAATGTCAACATTGAAGATGACTCTTCTTCTTAGGCCATTGGAAGTTCATTCGAAGTCTAGTCAGAATCTTTTACAAAAGTTCAAGTATGGCCTGTTTGGTAGACATTTCTCGCCCTATTTCAAGGAATTTTTGGGAAACCATTCTTGAAAATGATGGTCTGAACAAAAATTCTTCGTATCAGAGAAGTGACAGTTCAGAATTTTTATGCGACTCCTCTTCCAAAAATAGCATGACAGTTGGATCTTCAAAACAACTTAATGCTAAGGAGCCTTTTACGCATCTTTCGGTACGCGTAAAAGTTGGGACGTGATCGGATAATCGTTTATCAGAGTCAGCGTAAAATTATTCAGACGTGCCGAAGCTGCACATTATCATACTTACTCACAGCAAATATGGCAAATCAGCTATGCGTAAAAGAAGACAAGTCTATTAATCATGATTACATATGATGGAAATCCAGTTTACAAAGGGTTTTTTATCTTCATGATTACATATGATGGAAATCCTTTTTCTACAAAGGGTTTCTCATTCTCATTTAAGATCACGTCGAGAATCTGTTGTGCCAGGTTCTCATATTGGTGGAGATCTTTTTCTTCTTCTACGGTACTTTATCGGCTTCTGCGGCCATGAACAAGAAAATGATTAATGGCGGGAGGATACAAAATTGGGCCTATATTATTCAAGCCCACCCTCCATACGCCATGGCAGACATGTCCAAGATTTGTGTTAGGAATTCAGACCCAACACAATACTGGAAGACAGGGCCCAACTGCCTACCTTCGCCCAGCGCCATAATGGGAGAAAATACAGCTAGCAAGCTGTATGGTCTAATGCGACCCTTCCTCTCTCTTGGACGAATCGCCATATGAAATTGCTGATCATCCCGAGCAAAGAAAGCTATGATATCGTTCCATGATCCATCGTTGCAGAGGACATTTGCTCGAAGATGCCTCTTTTTACGGCTCCTTACATGCTGGAAGAGCATGATCTTCTTCTTCCTCAGGTCAGCCCATTGGATCTCGCGACCATCTCTTTTTGGTGAAGGAAGTATGGAAAGATATGTTCACTCACTCGCCTTTATATAGGCAGAAGAGAACATACCAAATCCCACCAAATTCCTAAAAATTTGCCAAGAAATCAGTCTCGCAGAACGAATCAAATTTGACCGTTTCATGCTTCATTCAAAGTATTTCAAATTACGAGAAATTTGAAAACTTTGAAGGGGGTCTTGTAGAAGCATAAAAAATACGCTGGGGAATTATACGCGTAAAAACCCCAACATGCATAAAGCTCGCATAAAACAGAGCTCCAATACTGTGTAGCGTAAAACATGACTTCAGAGCCATTGGCGTACAACAGAGCTTCAACACTGTTCAGCGTAAAATAAAGCTCCAGAACAACCCGCGTAATGCAGTACTTCCAGACTGCTTTGGCGTAAAAAGATTGCTACATCGCCACTTCGGCGTAAAATATGTCTGCTTTTGATGCAGCGGGAAGTTATACGAGAAACTCTTCGTATTCCTCGAATGAACCTGTCAGACGAAGCAGTGAACCTGACTCCTGACAAAGAGTACTGCACGACGATCGAGAGGACGGCTGTAATAATAATTCTGCACAGAGACCCGGACCGTCGTTTAGTGACATATTCCTTGATATAAGTCATTTTTATGCATTCAAGGAATACGCTGCCTATTCTACACAGGTAGAGATGAGTTTTTACGCTCAGGATGAGACGAAACCAAATGCCACGTCAAAAGTTGTTCTTCGTACAGAACTCGAGGCACGTCTTTGCAGTTAATGCGGAGATGGGGACAGATCTCTGCATTTAATGTACGAGATTTGGTTCTACTTTCAATGACTGAGAGAGCTAAAATTAGGGCTAATACGCTCACATCATCATCCCTGTATATTACGCCAACTAGGCTATTTTTAGCTATAGGAGCACGCCGTATGCTATCTCCTCGAAATATGCCAACCAGGCTATTTTCAACTATAGGAGTACGCCGTATGCTATCTCCTCGAAATACGCCAACTCAGGCTATATTTGCAAAGGTACGTGATAAGGCTATTTGACACAGAATACGCCCAAGACCTCAGTCAGGAAGGATGATTGGCTAGTTTACGCTGGTTACCTATCTATGCAGCATCAAGCTTTATGCAAAATTTGGCTTTTACGCCAATAAGACAGTGACTTGGCTTTTACACCATCAAGATAGCTACTTAGCTTTTACGCCATCAAGACAGCTACTTGGCTTTTACGCCAACAAGACAGCTATTTGGCTTTTACGCCAACAGCACAAATATTTGGCCTTTACGCCAACAAGATAACTATTTGGCTTTTACGCCAACGAGACAGTTATTTGGCTTTTATGCCAACCTTCTCTACGCGAGGGGCAGTTACCTACGTGGCTTGTATGCCGTGATCTTCAATGAGCGATTATACGCGTTACCTCATAATGGGACAGGCATCACACGCGAATTCAGGAGATCATTCAGACGTGGGTAGCAGTTATTATAACCGCCGCATAAAAGGTGCAACTCTCTCCGCTGTTCGGTTTCTACGTCGACTGGTCAGTTACTGTGACCGAACTCTATAAATAGAGACTTTTGGCCACAGGAGACAGAGGTCGAAAAAAAAGGTCAAGGTCGAGGTGAAGGTCAAGATCGGTCAAGATCAAAAGAGAAAAGAGATCAGAACCAGAGGAGACCAGAGAGAGAGCACATACAGAGAGTGTTGATTGACAACTCGGGCAACGAGAGTTCAATCCCTCCTGCAATCTTTGAAGCTTCTTCTCCTTCTTATACAGCACTTCTTCGTCATCGTGTGGTCCAAGGGACAAAGTGATCGACCGCAGATCAGACTCCTATAGCAATATTTCCCCAGAATTAATTTTTTGTACTTAACATCCTCGTATAGGATTAATTGTACTTCTTTTTCTTGTTTGTAAACAAAGAAAGGGTTTCGTATAAACCTAGTTTCAATTTCTTTTGTTTATCATCAAACAATACCGTGACACCAAAAAGTTTTGTACACATCCTTATACACTTTTGTGTTGCCTGGATGCAATGCATAATTTGCATATTAAGCCTCTGTCAGTAATTCTTTTTGGAGCACTTCATCCTTTGGAACACATAGACTTCCTTTCAATCTCAATGCTCTATCTCCAAGCTTTGTAAAATCAGTTGCCTTACATTCCGTCATTGTTTACATATTTTTTACAAAAAATTGCCTTCTCTTTGTGTGGTCTTGATTTTATCAAGTAGACTAGGCTCAAACGATCGTCGGGACACTGGGGCCGAATCGTCTTGGACGGAACAATAATTAGTCGTGCTAGCAAGTTAGCACGGGTGAGGCGGAAGTTTGTAGTGGGGCACACTACCTGTGATGCAAGCATCGCCGTCTACCCAGACTATACTTTATAACGGCTAGTCAAGACAGTGATCCTTATGTATATTTAATCTATGCAGAGTAACTATGTCCTCGTAGCAGGGATGGTCATGGTAAGTTTCGTACATGTGGTTCAGACGGTACAGGTAAAGTCACCAAACGGTGGCACATTTTGTTATGTCATTCCCTTCTATCATATATAAAAAATTAAACTAAGGCAAGATAGAAAGATCACATAATAATAATTTTGCATGTTCACATGAATAAAATATAAATTTTGGTATATTGGGTTAGTTCGCCCACACCGGTACTTTTTGAAGTATTGACCCTCGTTGCAGCAGGTTCCCCGAGCCGAGGCGACCGACGAGGATCTGAAGTTTCCCCCAACCCTACACTGATCCGATGTGTTCGTATTTTGTGACTTTTGGAGCTCAAGTACATAATCACAAGGAGCCCGCACATATCTTTTTAAGCTCCTAGGCGATGGTGCAAACTCGCACCCAAGGTGGTTTGCGCATTTTGAAATATTAGTACGGATATAATGTATGTATCGGCTATCTCATTTTGCTTCCAAGTTGAAAGCATGTGAGGCATTCCTATTACTTTTTGGTTAAAAGTCTGTAATCAGATGTTCATTATCAATAAAAAAAACTTTTCTATATCTCAATGTGTGATATCTTATTTGCGTACTCTGTTGCATGTGTTATAAAGTATATCATTATGCCTAGGCCTTGTGCACGCACGACTTATGCATGCACGACATCATGCCCGGGTGACAATTATTAATTTAGCAGAAATTGGGGCATGACATATTGGTATCAGAGTATGGCTTCAGATCCTTTGATCTTCGTGTCAGATGAGTTTTCTTGAAATAACTCTATCCCTCCCAGTTAAACTCTTGAATTCGCTTGGCCAAAATAAGATACGTTCCATATAGTGAGTCTATAATATATTTTGAGACAGATACAAATTGCGTTTCTTTAAAGGAACGGCCCCAGAGCTAGATGCACAAGTGCAGGTGGTGGTGTAGGTGCAAGGGAGCAGTTCCGGCACTTCGGACAGCTCGAAAAGTCCGGCAGTTGCGCCCTCTGCTGATACGTTCGAGCGGATGATACGTTTGATGAAAATTCAACAAAGGCAGGTGAAACTACGTCAAAGCCAATTTGAGTCCTGGATTGAGGCTCAATTTCAGGCGCAACAAACTCAGGCCGAGGTACAGCAGAAGCAAATGGATACCTTACAAACAATTATGACAACGCTCGTCGCTAGCAACCATTCTGCATCAGCGGCTGCCGCGACAGTGCCAGTTGTAGGTAAAATTGTGGGATTGCAAGGCTCTCAGGAACCTCCGTCCTCAGACGAAAAGGGTTCCATCCTACAAATATCAGAGTTTAAGAAGATGTGTCATACTACCTTCAAAGGGACCGAGGATCCCTCCATGGCGTTGGATTGGCTGGTTGAGTTGGAAGACCACTTCGAAGTACTTCGCATGGATAAAACAAAGAGAGTCGTGTGCGCTCAGCTTTAGCTCCCTTTAAACACAAACGATTGGTGGGATGTGCATAAACAATCTATAATAAGTGAAGATGACAGGACGACTATCTCTTGGTCCGTGTTCCATAAAGCCTTCGAAGAGGAGTACCTTCCATCCGTCGTCCATTACGAAAAGGAAGATGAGTTTACACATCTGTAACAAGGAAATATGATAGTGTGGCAGTATGCCACAGAGTTCAACAGGCTTACAAAATTTGCTAAGTCTCATCTCTGTGACGCCGAAAGTCGAGCTCGAAGGTTTGAGATAGGACTGTGACCTTCTATTCGTGCCCACGTCGTCGTCCCTCAGTACAATACCATAAGGGAGTCCTTAAACTATGCCTTCTCCCTAGAGTCGTAGTACCCCCTAGTTTGTATCGGTGTTGTATAAAATTTCTATCACAAGCGCCCTAGCAACACATGTGGTAACAATGCGCACAAGTGCCACAATAACGAAGGCTCTCAGGACCGAGATCCAGGAAAGAACAAGGGGCAACCTTGTGCCTACTGCCACAGGCCAGGGCACCATGTTAACGACTATCATATTCAAAAAGGGGGATATTTTGTTTATGGTAAGTTTGGCTATGTAGCTCGTGATTGTCGAGATCGCCCCAATGATACCCCTCCGCTCCGTCAACAATAACAACATCGTCCATCTCAGAATCAGGGTCAGGCACCTAGAGCTAACCAGACGGCACCACAAAACGCTCAGGGCCGAGTCTATGCTCTAACTCGGAAAGAGGCGTTCGCATCAAATACGACAGTGTCAGGTATATTACTTTTCAATAATGTACCTGCTCGAGTATTGTTTGATTCTGGTGCCACACATAGTTTCATTGCGACAGATTTTGCCGCCGAGAACACATTTCCTATAATACCGCTAGGCTTAAACCTTAGCGTCCGTACTCCATCGGGCTTGGATTTGCCGGCTCATTTAGTTTTTCGTGATTGTAACATTTGCATCGGTGGAAGAAAATTATCACTTAATACGATAGTCTTAGACATCAGGGACTACAACATCATTCTGGGAATGGATTGGCTCGGTGCTTGCTCGGCTACCATTGATTGTACAAAAAAGAAAGTCGTATTTTATTTACCTGGCGAGATCGAGTTTTGCTATGCGTGCAGTCCACGGTCAAGAGCGTCGAATGCATGCATGGTGATCTCTGCAATGTCTGCTCTGAGGATGATACATTATGGCCGTTATGGGTACTTAGCGTCCGTTCGAGACACGCAACGAGATTACGCAAACGATGAGTCTACTTCCGTTGTGATGGATTTCCATGACATGTTTCCCGATGAGTTGCCCGACATGCTGCCCGACTAAGAGATAGAGTTCACTATTGATACATTTCTAGAAACTCGACCAATTTTCCAAAGCTCCGTATCGAATGGCCCCAACAGAACTAAAAGAGTTAAAGGTTTAGTTGCAAGAATTACTAAATCATGAAAATATTCGTCCGAGCGTGTCTCTGTGGGGTGCGCCTGTGTTATTTGTAAAGAAAAAGGATGGCTCGATGCAGCTCTACATCGACTATCATGAATTGAATAAAGCCACTATTCGAAAAAAGTACCCCTTTTCCAGTATCAATGACCTCTTCGATCAACTACAAGGTGCGACGGTATTCTTGAAAATTGATCTTCGCTCAGTTTTCCATCAACTCAAGATTAGGCCAGACGATATACCAAAATTAGCCTTTCGTACTCGCTACGGCCACTATGAGTTTTGGGTAATTCCATTCCGATTAACCAATGCCCCTGCCACCTTTATGGACTTAATGAATCTTGTGTTTCGGCCATATCTCGACAAGTTTGTAGTAGTGTTCATTGATAATATGTTGGTTTACTCGAATAAAGGAAAGTAATATACAGAGCACTTGCAGACCGTGCTATAGACTCTTCGGGACAACAAGCTATACGCAAAACCGAGTAAGTGCAAATTCTGGCTGAGCAGTGTATCTTTTCTCGGGCACATCATTTCTGCGGGAGGCATTTCAGTCGATCCAAAGAAAGTTGAAGCCATCGTCGAATGAAAGCGGCCTGCATCCGTCAGTGATATTCGAATCTTCCCCGGGCTAGAGAGATACTACAGGCACTTCATAAAGGACTTTTCCAAGTTAGCATCACCTTTGACTCGCCTCACACAGAAGGGAGTCGTGTTCGAGTGGTCCACCGACTGTGAAGCCTCGTTTAAGGAGTTAAAGCAATGCCTCACCTCTGCCCCACTACTTGTACTACCAGACGAGACCTTGGGATTCTAAATATTCAACGACGCGTCAGGACAGGGCTTGGGGTGTGTACTCATGTAGCAGGATAGGAAGATAGCCTACGTATCCAGACAACTGAAAAAGTACGAGAAAAATTATCCTACGCATGACCTAGAACTAGCGTAATTATGTTCGCGCTAAAATTATGGTGACACTACCTCTATGGAGTGGCTTGCTGAATTTACACTGATCATAAAAGCTTGAAGTACTTATTCACCCAAATGGACCTTAACCTACGACAACGGCATTGTCTAGAATTAATTAAAGATTATGAACTGACGATCACACACCTAGCAAGGGAAATATTGTAGCGTATACATTGAGTCAAGTATTTATGGGATCCCTAGGAACTTAGAGGAAATGGGCATTGAACTCCGAATTTGATATCGCGACGCACGAGTTGATCAGATGTGATTCGTATCCAATATGTTAGAGAGGGTCACATCTACTCAGAGGGATGACCCATTCCTAAGAAAATTGCGTGAGCAGATTCTAGCGGGGAAGACGAAGGACTTTTTAGTAGATGAGAATGGAGTGTTGCGAGTTAAGGGAAGGCTATGCGTCCCCAATGACACAGAACTCAAAAAGTATATCGTTATGGAAGATCACTATGTAGCCTATACGGTCCACCCCGGGAGCACGAAGATGTATAGAGACCTTCGCACTATTTTTTGGTGGTACGGCATGAAGAAGAATGTGGCACTCTTGTATCGTAATGCATAACCTGTCAAAGGGTGAAAGCAGAATATCAGAGACCGAGCAAAGAGATACAAAATCTTGCTATTCCGGAATAGAAATGGGAGCACATAAGCATGGACTTCATTGTTGGCTTACCAAAGATGAAACGGAGAAACGACGCAGTCTGGGTCATCGTCGACCGGTTAACCAAGTCAACATACTTCATTGCCATTAAAGTTACTTGGAGCATCGATCGCCTCCCCCAGACCTACCTTGATGAGATAGTTCAACTGCACGGAGTACCAGTTTCTATAGTGTCTGATCAGGACGGATGATTCCTATCATATTTCTGGGAAAGCCTTCTGTCAGCGATGGGGACCAAGTTGAAATTCAGCTCAGCCTACCATCCTCAAACCGATGGCCAAATAGAGTGAGTAAATCAGGTACTTAAAGACATGCTGCGTCTCTATGCAATCGACTCAAAGTCAAGTTGGGATGTCCACCTAACATTGGCCGAATTTGCATATAACAACAGTTAGCAGTCTAGCATCCAAATGGCTCCGTACGAGGCTCTGTATGGGCAAAAGTGTAGGTCACCAATCTACTGGAATGAAGTTGGGGAGCCATAAATCCTTGGATCAGAACTAGTTGAACCAACAGTCCTAAAGGTTCGGTTAATCCGAGAGCGACTAAAAGTAACTCAAAGCCGGCAAAAGAGCTATGCCGACATTCGTCGTCGACCCCTTGAGTTCTTTAAAGGTGACCATATATTTTTAAAGGTCTCATCCATGTGAGGAGTTATGAGATTCGGAGTAAAGGGAAAGTTAAGTCTGAGATTCGTTGGCCCGTTCGAAGTCCTCAAACGAGTCACTTCAGTTGCCTATCAAATAACATTGCCACCAGCCTTGTCAGATGTGCATGATATTTTCCATGTGTCATAGCTTAGAAAGTACGTGAATGACCCAAACCACGTGGTATATTTTGGTCAGCTTGATCTGCAGGCAGACTTGTCGTACGCCGAAGAACCCGTTCAGATCTTAGATCGTAAAGAGAAGCAGTTAAAAAATCGGACAGTCTCGCTAGTGCGTGTTCTTTGGCGGAACCACTTGATCGAGAAATCGACCTGGGAACTCGAATCAGACATGAAGGAAAAGTTTTTCTCATTAATCCTTAGGGGTAGGTTCTATTCCTAAGTTTCGAGGATGAAACTTTTTGTTAGTTGGTTAAGATGTAGCGCCCCGTTCTCCCTATTCGGGGAGCGCGGCTAAGAAATATTTGGTACCGTTCGATCGGGACAGATTGAATCAAGATCTTTTTTCTCGTTATGGATTGGTTTTCTTTAGAATCAGGTCCCACATTCAATGGATCATGCCTCAAGGAAGGACTCGACGGCAGAATCGAGAGGGGCTTTTCTGTTGTGCTGGTTTTTTTGCCTGTTTTTGATGCCACTTGGTTGTTTTCTTGTTGGTTTTGTGCCTTATATTTTCTTAAACGATTTTGATGGATTTTATTGTCTTCGTTCTTTATATTTCATATTTTGTATCGAACCATTGGAGACTGAAGCAGGAGATATTGATCATCTGTTGGTGCGTGCAGGTGATCGTGTAGACGATGCACAAGCGGAGTCTTAAATATCTCCCTTTTCTCTCTTTTCTGATTCACCAACTGGTGAGTGTCTTTACTTCGATTAGCGCCATTCTTCTAAGTCTTCGTTCCTAATAAATTGACTTGTTTGTACATCCCGATCAACGATACCAAAAGATTAAAAATTGAGTCAAGATAAAAGAAGAAGAAGACTTAAATACTTATAATGCTCGTCACACAAAATTCTCAACGGTCATATTATTGCGTGCTTGTCCGCTATGCATGCAGCTATTTTATGTTCAGTTGTAGTTAGAACTTATTCATCTATAACTATTTAATGGGTGGTACATAACTTATGATTTGATCATATTAGCTAGTAGACTGCTATCGCACTGTGCTAAAGTAGTTCTGTTCATGTTGATATCTTAAAATGCTTCATATGTTAACTTAGTGTTTAGATCGTCAATAGTCATAGACAACTTGTGCACAAGGTAGATGGTTCATGTGAACGGTCGCCGAGGCACCGGGGCCGATTCGTCCCGGACGGAATAACAGTTAGTCATGCTAGCAACTTAGCACGGGTGAGGCAGAAGTTTGTAGCGGGATCACTACCTGTGCTGCAAGCATCAATGTCTAGCCAGACTATACTCCATGACGTCTAGTCAAGATATTGATCCTTATGTATATTTAATCTATGCAGACTAACTATCTCTTCGTGGTAGAAAAGATCATGGTAAGTTTCGTACAGGTGGTTCAGACGGTACAAGTAAAGTCACCGAAAGGTGGCACATTTTGTTATGTCATTCCCTTCTATCGTATATAAAGAATTGAACTGAGGTAAGATATAAAGATCACATAATAATAATATTGCATGTTCACATGAATAAAATATCGATTTTGGTATGTTGGGTTATCTCGCCCTTACCGGTACTTTTCGAAGTACTGACCCTCGTTGCAGCAGGTTCCTCGAGCCGAGGTGACGCGGCATGGAGCTGAAGCTTCCCCCAACCCTCCACTGATCTGGCTCATTCGTGTTTTGTGACTTTTGGAGCTCAAGTACATAATTACAAGAAGCCTGCACATATCTTTTGAAGCTCCTAGGCGATGGTGATAACTCGCACCCAAGGTAGTTTGCGCATTTTGAAATATTAGTAAGGATATAATGTACGGATCGGCTATCTCATTTTGTGTCCAAGTTGTAAGCCTGTGCGGCGTCCCTATTACTTTTGGGTCAAGAGTCTGTAACCAGACATTCATTATCAATAAAGAAATTTTTTCTATATCTCAATGTGTGATATCTTATTTGTGTACTCTGTTGCATGTGTTCTAAAGTATATCATTATGCCCAGGCCTTGTGCACGCTCGTCTTATGCGTACATGGCATCACGTCCGGGGGACGATTATCGATTTAGCAAAAATCGGGGCATGACACACCAAATATTTGATTTAATGATTATTGTGTCTAGTGGTATTAGAATAGTTGTTTTGTGGCATTTAAACTCTATTTGGTATATTAGACGATATTTTATATTGATTTGATGGTGTATCATAGTGATTAGGGGTGTAGGTGTTGGTATCACAGTGAAACTTGAGTGTGCCCACCAAGTGTTTGATGCTTGGTTCTTAGGTTGAGTTTGTGTTTATATTTATATGCGAGATGCTTTAGTTGTTCAATGGTTTCCTTGGAGTTTGGGGAAGAGTATCATGACATTTATAGGTGTATCACATGAGTGTCAATGTGAAACATGTGGTATCATGAGTATTTCCTTTAGGTGTTTGTTGATTTGTCAATAGAGGAGTTGTGTTTAGACTGGTTGTGAGGAGAAGGGAATCTGAATTTGGACAGTGCAATCAGCATATTCTATGTCATTGTTAGAGTTCAGGTCAGGTGATAGTAGTGTTATAAGATGTGTCATGACCCGCACCCGGAAAATCGGGCATGAGTCGTGGGTACATCCAGCCTACGCCGCAGCATCGGCGGTAGAACGCTGTCTAGGTCAACTATCTAGCTAACAATCTCACGCAATTAATATATATCCCTGTCAAGATCTCAACTCCAAATGGAGGAGCAATATCATAATGATAACCAAGTACTCAATCACGAATCTAAGCACGATAAGATAACAAGAAGTCTAACAACTATAAAGTCTAAACAACTGCTACTAAAAACTACCACAACATCAATAATAATAATAATACATCCTGAATCATATACAATACAAGGTCTCAATCCAAAACCGGAGACAAATCCGGTGCTAAAAGCTAATAAACAACAACAACAGGTCCTAGTGATCCCGGCTACCAACCCGGAAATCACTCCTAAACTAGAGGGTCCATGTTTGCACCATCGACAGGCTCAGGTCCATAAAACGTCGGACACCAATCCTCCGGATACTCTGGAAAAATATGTCCAGTCAGGACTGGAGCAAGTACATCTCTAACAGCAGTTCCAGTTAAATGACAAAAACTATAAAACAGTTGTAGCAAGTAGCAAGGAGAATAAAATATGAAATATGAAATAAGAAATATATATCACTGGTGCATAAAGGTAAAGATGCATGAATGTCAGAAGCAAGATAGTAATAACTGCAAGATACAAGAAATCTAAACTAAGAGTAAGTCTGTGCACAAGAACGTGTAGTGAGTCCAACATGAAATACATGTAGTGAGTCAAGTCCAGAAACATGTAAGTGAGACCAGCAAAAAATGTAAGAGAGTCCAGACTATAA